>CM042221.1:9561458-9576458 GCA_023566465.1 Cottus gobio
CTGATAGACAGGGCCAGGCGGGAGACATTACACATACACAGAAACACACAGTCACGTACGCAGACGAAAATGGTAGAAGAAACATCATTCATCCTTAATTCAAGAGGGAGAGCGGAAAGTAAGATGAGGGAGGCAGCCAGATAAAGTTTGACAGAAAAAAAAGGGTTGTAAGCAAGAGAGCGAGACTGACAGAATGAGTGAAAGCCATTTAACTCATTAGGGAAAGGGAGGATCTCAAGTTATATTTAACGCGGGGACTTTTTGCTTAAAAGCTTGCAGACCTCCGTAGGGGTTGACGGAGTCATCCTCCCAGAATCTGGAATTAGCCGCACGCTGCGTCTCTCGCTTTAGTCTCATGAAAACAAGCTAAAGACACTTGACAGGCCGGGTCCAGGATGAAGACACGCATCTGGATCCCATTCTCTGATTCCATTAATGTAAATGAGCGAGAATTGATTTTTATAAGATGCGTTTGACTGGGAAGTAGACGGCGTTATGGCGCCCTGCATGCGGTACAAAGGGTTTTCATTTACCTCTCTTTGCGCTGTCCGACGCCGTGTTTTCCCAGCAGGTGGGTGCTGAGGTGTTTCTTCATCACAAAGGCCCATCTACAAAACACACACACACACACACAGAGAGAGAGAGAGAACACGGGTTAACATACGTAGTGGGGACACAAAAGACATTGTGCCAAGCATTATGAGAGAAGGATTGGACGAAAAGCTAGAAGATGTGAAGCACAGGACGGCGGCCTCTGCAACCAATTGTACGGACATGAATTAACTAGAGTTTAAGTAAGGCTCAAGCTAGATGTAACTTTTTTTTATTTTTCCAACCTTGAGCTGTAAAACAAAGAAGATGCATCTTTGTGTTTTGGTTATTCCTCCATTTTGCACTTTAAGAATATGAGGCACCGTCTTGCTGCTCGTCACTTACAAACAACCGCACGAGAAGCCGCCCCTCTCTCATATAGGGAACCCCGTCTGACACCGAGTTTTTAAATTCTCAAACTATTGTTCTGCTAATAGATGACAGGCCAGCAAAACCCACGTGAATGTATCTGAAAACGTATTGAAGTTTGAGAAACGTTTGTTTTACGAGCACCTTTATTTTCCCCGGGTCAGACGGCAAAGTGAGACTCTCCTTCCCACATGTTGAGCATCAACGTGTCAGACAAATATGTGGACCTAATATGAGGATTCGAGCGCGCGGATCCACAGCGAGTTCGGTCGCACGCAAGACGCAGATCAAAAACACCCGGGCACCGCGGCTTCCACGGCGACCGCAACGTCCCGACTCTGCCGAGGGCCCCCGAGTTTACCGCGTCTCCCGAAACAGCATATGAAAAGATAATGAGCGGATGACAGGACTAACTACTCTGACATCCAAGCTGCTTCACCAGAGTTTTCATCCCCTGGCCTTTTCATTTAGCACCCATCACTTCCCATTATTGTGCTTCTGAGAGACAATGACCACATCTGAGAGCCGACGATGGAGCTACATGAAAGAGGCCGAGGGAGTTGAACCGACAGTCATGTGGCACACAGTGCCACACACCCACACACACACACAAACACAGTACCCCCCCCCCCAAAAGAAATCCCTCCACCCTCAGTTGCTCCTCCTACTTCTTCGTTTCTGGAGGTTTTCACTTTTAGTTTCTTCCAAGTAGATCATTATTCTCTTTTCTCTCCGGCAAGCCCCGCCTGCTCCTTTCTGAAGCTGTCCTCCAGATTCTTCAGTCTTTCATAAAGCGAAAGCATAATTATTTCACTATTTATGTCGCTATGTAAGCCCCCCCCCCCCCCCCCCCATCCCAACACACACACACACACACACACACACACACACACACACACACACACACACACACGGCTGTGTCCTCCATCCCGTCATGGCCTCAGAGTCCCGTCCGTCACCGAGGCCCCTGAGGCCGACGCTAACTAACACCACCACATAAATATTCAAACATGTTCCACGGCTTTTTGCTTCGCTGTCGTCACTCTACATTTTCTCAATCCTCTCGAACTCAACCCGTCCGGAGCGTTGCCTCGGAGTTAAACTGGGAGCGAGTGCATGACTAGATCTCCAACGCTCCAATCAGAGGACGGCCAGATCAGAATGCTGAGCTTCTCTCCGGCCCACTGCAAAGGAAAGCGGCTCTGACTGACGGCATCATCTATAAATAAACAAACAGCATAATTAAGAATATTTCTGAGGCGGGGGGCAAACTAATTAATCAATATATCTGAGAGGAAAGCACGGCCGTGGAGCACTTTGCACTTGCTTGTTTAAGTCGTCGTGTTTAGACGCGGGGAGAAAAAAAAAAAAGAGCTTGCAAACATTTCTGTTAATTATGTATTACAGCTGTCCTTCATAAACCTAATTACAGAGTGCTGAAAGGCAACGGGCAATTTGCATATGCGCATGAAAGACAAGACATATGCAAAATATGATTTTAATTAGCATTCTTTGATAGCAAGGGGTACAAATCAAACTGGCATGTTGTGAGATTCTCATCTCGCCCATTTTTTACTGGATTATTCTCAGAGTGCAAGATGGGTAATGCCCTGTGGAGGTACCTGGCGCGCACACACACACACACACACACACACACACACACACACAGTTGCACAATAACGACAGACACGACTAAAAATGCACACAGAGTGATGAGGATGCATTAACAATTCACCATTCCACATTCGATGAACTATTACACCCAAAATTCCATTTCTGATCAAATGCATGAAGCACACGCACACAACTACACAATGCATATTCAGACAAATGACACATGTGCAAGTAACCTATCTCTCATGCATACACACATGCATGCGCACACAGAAAGACCCCATATCTAAATGTTAAAGGGGCAAATCCATTTGTTTAAGGCGGTGTGTGATCAGCCCCCTGCCCTCGGTGTGTGTGCATCCTCTGCCATCCAGGTCAAGGCCTCAGCTTGTCGTCCCGCTGCCTTGGGCTGCATCATCAGCCCGAACCATCAGCCTTGATGGTTATTGTAACAAAGGGATACTTTAACATGCCATTCATCCATATCAATTCTCTTCCCCCCCATGAATTGAACTAATAAGGCTGTGCCTCTGCCCTCCAGGGAGGCTCATAATATCCATTGCAGATATGGAGAGAGAGAAGAAAAAAAAAGAAAAAGGAAAAAGAAAGACGGAGACTCTGGTGTTTCACGTTCGACTTTCCCTTCAGACTAATCGGCGCGCCACAGCTCGTTAGGTCCGTGACGTGCCGGAGCTTTACCGATAAGCAGGGGAGACACGGCTCAATTACCCACAGTTACAATCTTTCTCTCTCTCTCCCCTCCCGCCGCCCGATGATGAAGAGATAACATGTCAATATTTGATACAAACAACTTCATTTGCCTAATGGTGTTCCTGGATAGGCCCATCCACAGGTCCGGAAGGGATGGCAGATCTAAGAAGAGGCCCGGAGCAACACTCGGCTTAGACGCACCGTCGCCCCGCCGATCACGCACACCCGCTGCCGAGAGCTCGTGCACAAAGGCATGCTGGGATGGGAGCTGGTTCAGACGTGACATACTTTGCCAACTTTCGCTCGAGTTACTTTCAGCTGGTTTCTTCTGACATCTTCATTTGTGTTGCCTTAAAAACGTCCCGCCAGACGGGTTTCAAACCGACGCAGCCCGGGTAGCTAGCGCTCAGACGCAATAGCGGGTTCATCTTCCCCATCGGCCACGCACAGGCAGAGAACCAGCCAACAGGAGGGCTCTTTTATTCCAGCAACCCAAAACTGGGTCAAACCCCGGCCCCCCATTGGTTCTCTGTAAAGTTTACTCAATATCTGCGCTACGTTGACCCAGATTGGGTATTTCTAGTGTGCGGCATCGGGCACGAGAATGGAGCGGCTGGGACATTTGAACTTCTGTCAGCCGAGCATCGTCAACCCGTGTGGTGGAAAGGCCTTTCCCGGGCAAAACACCACTTCTGGTACCTAAATATGAGGACGCATTTCATTTGGAGTCAGCCATTTCCTTTCTAAACGGAGTGCTTTCCTGGAGGAACTTATTTTCTCAAAGACGATGAACTACCAGAAGCCTGAATCAGCAAGGTGGACAAAGGTAGCATGAGTATCTAAAACATTTTAAACATCTGTGCTAGTTGAGCTAACTATGGCTGGAGAGGATCAAAGTGACGGAACAGTTGGCTCACTTTCTTATTGTTTGATTTTTTCCCCCCTTTGAAAACGAGCGAACATCCGGTTGGCCTGCTGTGCGCGAATGCAACATAGGAAAAGCTATGAGCTGAAAAATTAAGCCGGAATTGGACAAAACTGCCGTATTGTAATTGGTTAAAAGGTAACCGAGAAACCATTAGGAGGGAGCGACCAGATGTAGGAAGCGCTCAACCCTCCTAGGGGGAAGCCACCGAAACCTGGCGAGGGAGAGCGACTCCATGTAGGAAAGATGAAAGGGGAGGTGGGGATGAGCTCTGAAGTTATGGGACTATGCTTCAGCTCTTTTGGAGGAGAGGCGCGCACACACACATATGCACACACACACACACACACACACACACACACACTCTCTTCAGTGGTCCGCTGGGCCCCAAAGAAATGAGTGTGTGCGGGCTCATCCAGCCTCCTGTGCCAGTCCTAATGATGGCCTCCACCTGCTGCTTTAATGTCACAGCTGGATCGCCCTCCATCCCTCACTGACTCTGACTGCCATCAGCAGCAGGTAGCTCCCCTCCTTGCACACTCCTTCCCTCCATCTCCTCTGCCATCTCAGCATCCTTCACTTCCATCTTCTGTTTCTCAAACCACTCATCTCAATATGACCTCCTCCCATCCATCTCCCTCTCTCCGCTACACTTCATGTCCTCCTCCCTTCCTGTAGCGGCGGCGCCTACATTGCTTCGGCGTACCTCTCTTCGACTCCTCTTCCCCTTATTTGTGTCCGTCCGTACTGCTTTCACCCCCACGATTCTTCCCATTTTCTGTCTGTCATCGTCAACACCTTTAAATTGAACCCAACTTCCGCGCAGGGTAAGCGAAGCAGCGCCCGGATTCATAGGAAATGTGGTCTTAATTTAGAAAAATGTACTAGGACAGCGGCACTGGTGTGACAGCCACATTCCCACATTCTCATAAAAAAGGCATCACAGCTAATTTGACAATGATCTATTGACAGAAGAAGCATGAGCACGGTCAACGTCTGAGGATATTGCTCCCGCAAACTGTATCCTTACAACTGAAGAGGGAGACCCCGTTTCTCAACGTCACACCTAATTTACTCTTCCGAGTAAACATTATGTGTTTCTTCCGTGTTTATTTTCTTATAAAGCCGTCCTGGAGAAGCGAGAAAAAAGAGCCTGCAGGTGAGTTGACACGTCTAATCTGAGAAGCTCTGACAGGCAGGTGAACTGACAGAAGAACAGAAACCAACACTTGGCTGACAGCAACCCTGGAGAGCCGAGACAGCTGCCGACGTGTCAGAGAGACGGATAAACAGGCAGGAACAAGAAGTCGGAAGAGAAGACATTTATTGACAGACAGAGCGACTGCTTTCCTGACAGACAGACAGACAGACAGAGAGACAGACAGGCAGGCAGGCAGACGGGGCATCAAGAATAAGGGCTGAGAGGCCCGGGGTTTCTGCTGAGTTTACAGGCGGACTTTAATGGATGTTCTACACGCGGGCCTGTAGCAGTAGATGGGGTGAACGGAGTGCGGTGTCAAATTTGCAGATGTGGAGATAGATGGTAATGGAAGGACGGAGGAAGAAAAGCCACAGGAGAGAAAGAAGGGGAATGAAGGAATATGAAAACTCATGATGGAGCGTCCGGATAAGCCGGAGTGAACGTGAGAGGGGGGGAGCGGAGGCAAAACGCAGTTTTGTGGCGCTGTCGCTTGGTTTGAGGGTGTGTGTGTGTGTGTGTGTGTGTGTGTGTGTGTGTGTGTGTGTGTGTGTGTGTGTGTGTGTGTGTGTGTGTGTGTGTGTGTGTGGGGAGGGGGTGGGGGTCGACTTTGCATCAATATTGCTCGGGCTTTCTGAGAGACCCGCTTATGGAAGCGTCCCATAATGTAACAGATATTGGACAGGAAAATAAATAAATAAAACATCCGAATTGATTTTGTTTTTCATGCACACACTTGATCTATTCTAAGACGGTCGTGATACAAAAAAATAAAGAATAAAATAAAGAAATAAAAGGGAGGCAAAGTGTTTCTCTGACGACTGATCAACGTCAAGCCTCTCAATGAAACAGACACCTCTCACTTATGATGCCTCAGTGAGCGTGTGTGTGTGTGTGTGTGTGTGTGTGTGTGTGTGTGTGTGTGTGTGTGTGTGTGTGTGTCCTCTAGTCTTAGAGGAGGTACATAAAAAGCTCACTTTGCCTCTCCAAAGGGGCTTTTGGATCATCTGCTGAGGCAGGTGATGGGGCTTGACGGATTGATTGAGGCGAAGTTCTCATCGACAGTGGCAGCGCCCCATAGAGTTCCCAGCTCCAGTGCACACCGTTCCATTAAAGGATCATTTAGAGGGAGAGCAAGTTCCACCTGCACTTACGCAGAGCACACCCTAATGTGAGATGAAACAAGACATTTCCCGGCTACGGGAGAAGAAAAAAAAGGGAGGGGAGGAAGGGAGAAGAAGAATCAAAAAAAATAATAATGAAAAATACAAATTCAGTCCCTTCCCAACAGCGCGTTTCCATCTTCCAGAGAGTGGCGATTGATGAAGTAATCTATTATTGATATCATCATCGTTATGCGCTCATGGCAGTTCCAGTGTTGCCCCCCCCCCCCCCCAGCTCTGAGCGTCATAGCACTGTTTTCATATTATGCGACTCAGCATCATTATATTTTTCTAATTAGCTGCTTTAATTTGGGATTTTAAATCCTAAGTGGGGGGGGGAACTTGAAAACGCTGAACAAGAGAGAATAATACTGCATTCGGCGTTGAGATGAAAGGAGCGGCGTAAAAAAGAAACGAGGTGCAGACGGTTACACCGGAGAGTCGAGCGCTTTTCCGGAAAACGGACTCGTGTTCGTTGACACAATGTGGAGGATCAGCACACCTGTATGGATGAAATAAATAATAAATTGAAGAGGGAACGTGTCCTGAGAAACGTTCTAAATGAAATACATATAATGTCCGAAAACACCGGCGTGTCACGGCGAGGTGAAAGAGTCTCATTTTAGAACAAAATGAATCCAAAGGGCGTTAGCCTCCCTTGCTAACGCATCTCCCTCTCTCCTTCCTTCCTTCCCTTCCTCTCTGCAGTGCAGTTAAAGATATGAAAAATATATGTGCCTCCCCCGCCCGCCCCCCTTCTCTCTCTTCTTTCCACCGCGCCGTGTTAAATCATTAAAGAGAAGTCCTGCTCATTATCTCTCTAAACAAAACTTCTCTTAAACCAAATAAATCACCGTTGCGCGCCGCAGCTAACAGCCGTGAAGGGATAAATTACAAAGCGCCTCACTGGCAGCGCTGGTATTTTAAAAAGCTTGCTGCACAATTTCTATGATGTGCAGTAATTTGTAATGCAGGTTTCCTTATGTTTATAAGGTCTCCTCAGGTGTGTGCGTGGGTGTGTGTTGGATAAGAGGTGAAGGGTGGGGAGAGAAGAAGCCTATTTAAGAGCCTATTTGTATTTTCATTAGTATTACGCTTGATTTGCCACTGAGCTAAATGATGTCACATCTCTGTAGATTTGTTCATGAAGTTGATCGGATTACTGAAACAGGACAAACTGAGGTTTGACTGATCTGACTGACATTGGGAAGCCTGCAGTGTTTTGGATTGAAGGTCAGAGCTTCAGCTAACGTGCTGCATTAAATGCCCCCAGCAGCTTGCATTTTGTGTTCATAATAAACAGCATGACATTTTATAATTCATAGTAAAAAAAAATATGTTTGAAAAAAATCTGATTCTGCCAGAATAGCATACTCGGCAGGTTGAACAACACTTTTGAAGCCACAGGATGCAGCTAAAGGACGTATCCATGTAATCCATGGACGCAGTGATGCCGCCGGGCGGGATCCTCCCCGGCTGCCCGCCGACGACTTCTTGGAGGGCGGAGCCAGAGCTAAAACTACCCGTGGTCCGAGAGGTTGCTGCGTTGCATCCGAGGTAGGCAACGCTGCTGATGTCAGCGTTATATTTTTAATCAGCCAGTCAAACTGATATATCGGTGTCACTGGAACCAGTTTTTTGTGTGTTGTTTTTCCAGCTGACCACGCCGCCATTAGAACAGGAAAGCACACCGGCAGGGCCTCATTTCCCCATTAAAGAGTCTAATTGAGGGGAAAGAAACCGGCCTGCGCTCTTCACCTCCGTCCCCACCTCTGCACCCTCTGCGCTCCTTCAGGGATCAGGAGCTGCGATGAACCCCCGCCCGCCCACGACCTCTCTCTGGCCCCCAGTGGGCAGATTAAACTGCGGGATAACAGGGCTGCACTTGGGTCCGTTTACAACAGCAAGCCTCCCCTGAGCCTCCTGGGGATATAAACCAACAGTATCCCTGAGACCCCCCCTCCCCCCCAACAAAAAAAATCTAATGAAAAAAAAAAGAAAAAGCTCAAACATGATTTATTCAGTCTGTTTACTGTACACTGTATCTGCTCGTCCTCTGAGAACAAATTAAATGTAAGAAGAAAAAAAAAATGGTGAAGAAAGGGAGGAAGAGCAGAGAAAACAAAAGGGAGGGAGCGATCAAAATAAATAATGAAATCCCGGAAATAAAAATAAAATACATAAAAGTCTGGAGGCGTGGAAGTGTGTTTAATTTGCACGGGAGATTTATAATCACGGATTGTACTTGAAACACTCACGACGTTAGCAAAGACGCATGACAGCATCTGATCAAATTGGTAACTTGTAAAATCAGACGTATGTCCGAAAAAGCAAGAAAAAAACAATATACGTCTCTTCAAAGCGAGGCGGAAAATGTAGGTTTCCGTAAATCAAGGAGCGCCAGGTCACCGTGTCCCGACCTGAGCGATCGGGAGACGTTTGAACTGAGGGAGCGAGAGGCGGAGCGAGGGGGAATTGAGAAGAAACAAACAAAGAAGACAGCCTCTAATTTCGACCGCTGTTGTTCTGGCGAGTGGTCTCGCACATTAAAAAGAACCGAGGCAACATGACAAGCGAGAGTTGTATTTCTCTCGCTATAGTTTGGCTAAAGCAGATAATCCATAAAACATAAGGCCTGCCGTATTGACGTTTCCCCCTCAGCCGGCTGAGTGAAGGGCGTAGCTGGGATGTCAGGCCCGTCTGTCGGCCAGCTACCACTCTCATTATCCCCCGCGCCTCTGAAGGGCAGCTAAGGTCACACTCCAGAGGAGCAAAATAAAGCGCTCCGGTACTAATCTAATATTCAGCGATCCCATCAAAGAATGACTTATTAGGCTCAAAGAGCCATACCTGTTGGCGGGGAAGAAAGTGGAAGTCCGCACTCTCCGGGTACGGGAAGTTGAACCGCAAATCTGACACCTGACACCTTGACAATATCGAGAGAAAAAAGTACTTTCTCTCGCCCAGGAGAACGTTTGAGTATTTCCTGGGCGAGATGTCAGCTGTCTCAGGTCCAATAAAACAATGGACTTCCTGGAGATTGAGTGAGAGAACGGCTTAAGAATTTATACAATGCACCATCCAAGTGTTATTATAGATGCTGTTGCCTCCTACTCAAAAGCTAGCGCACTTCTACACCTCTCGAAAGTAATGCGCACACACACACACACACACACACACACACACAAAGGATGTCTTTGTTTGGCTATTGCTGCCGTTGTCTTGACACCCACCATCTGCCGCCCCGGCAACAGAGAAGAGTGAAGAGAAGACTTTCTCTCTGGAAACTCGCCCCCCCCCCCCCCCCCACCCCACCCCACCCGCCCCCCTCGTCAAAAACACCCTGCAAGGTTTCACTCAAAGGAGCGCTGGCCTCCACCCTCCCACCGCTGACGCTCTCTGTCGCTCCACAGGTTGAACCGGCTCAATAAACACGCCAATTTCTACCATCTTCCAACGCCTTGTTCAAGTCCTCGCTGAAACGTATGAAGCGGTAATTTACAGTAAGAGCCATCTAAACAACCCCCCCAAGAGCAAAGAAAGCCCTGTGAAAACTCCAAGATCTCATTCAGCCATTTAATAAAGCCTCGTCTCATTGAAGTGTGTGTGTGTGTGTGTGGGGGGGGGGGTAAATTGCAAAAGGTCCTCCTCAGTTGCATCCCACAGACGAGAGATGTATCGCAGAGAGCAAGCACTCACAAGTAAATGAATGAATAAATAAATAAATAAAGTGCGCTATGCAGATGAGGGTGACGGCGCCTCCATCTCGGCCTATTCCGCGATGCGCCGGCCATTCATCACCTGCACATGCAAAGCGCCGGCTCCGGTCCTTAGCATATTCGCATATTCTAATGAAGGCTTGCATGCAAATGAGGACGACCTTCTTCCTTTGCTTTTTTTTTTTCCTCATCCCCCCCCCCTCTTCTTTTTCTTTACAACTTTACATTAACAGGAGGGAGTGGGGAGCGGCGGCTGTAATGGCCATTAGAGCGACAGGCTGAGAGGACGTGACGACGTTGTGATCTAAACTCAGCGACGCAGTAATTAGGCTAATCTGTTACCAGACGGCGGCTGTCAAAGATCTTTACGGTGAAGGACGGACTTGTCAGCGACTTTATTTCATCGACGGGATCAGGGTTTTTATTCGAGGGATGGTCAAGAAAAGGCGGCCCACACTCGGACACGGGCGCCCGCGGGACCTCCCCCCGGGCCTTCGAGGCGCTACATGTGTCCAGTCTTGTGTCCTACCAATGGAGTGCCATTGGCTTGAACCTGAACATTACATTTTGTCCAAAAAAGCTTGATGTAATACAGCTTTTACATGTTTTTTTTATTGAGTAATAGAATGATAGCACTGGTTGTTTTTGGAAAACACGTTACCTCAGCAGGAGCAGTTATTATTACAAAAACATGTGGTCGGTGTCAATGTAAGATTTATTATCCCCCTTATCTGTCCGTCTTTGCATCTGACTCCTCAAGCCTCTTTTTCTGTCAACAGTGACCAGCGGAAATGGGGGAGGGGGAGGAGGGGGGACCAGCCGTCACCAGCCTCCCCTCTCCTGTCCACCAGGCAGGGTCCTGCGCTGTCGGCGGGGAGGCGGGAGAAAGTTATGCCTCCTTACTGTGACTTTGAACTTTCTCAGATGAGGCATAAATATTGAAATATTGAAATGAAAGATGCGGCGGGCGCAGAGGGGATGGGAGGGGGAGAGGGGGAGGAAGGGAGGGAGGAAAGGGAGAGAGGATAGACGGATTGGGGGGGTTGAAGAGACAGGAGGCCCACTGAGAGAAGAGACAAGGCCCTCACCCCTCTGCCAGGCTGCATTCTAGCAGGCCGACAGTTATGGATAGGAAACATTACTGCTGCTGGTAATTAAAGCAAAAACTAATACTGTCTCTTGGATGAGGGGGTTTCATAGTGAGCATCCATTTGTCACTGCTGCACACTCGCCAAGGCCAGATTAAATCACACACATATTTAGTCCTGCAGTGCACAGAGGCTATCTATCTATCCATGTATCTATCTATCCATGTATCTATCTATCCATCCATTCATCCGTCTATCTATCTATCTATCTATCTATCTATCCATCCATCTATCTATCCATGTATCTATATATCCATCCATTCATCAGTCTATCTATCTATCTATCTATCTATCTATCTATCTATCTATCTATCCATCCATCTATCTATCTATCCATGTATCTATATATCCATGTATCTATCTATCCATCCATTCATCTGTCTATCTATCTATCCATCCATCTATCATCCATCCATGTATCTATCTATCCATGTATCCATCTATCCATGTATCTATCCATCCATTCATCCATCCATCCATGTATCCATCCATATATCAATCAATCAATCAGTCTATCTATCCGTCCATCCATCCATCTATATATATATATATATATATATATATATAAATAAAATGAATCCATCATTCTCACTATATTCATTAACAATAGTTTCTTCCTGAAAAAGATTGAATACCGAGTGTAAACCCTCCCAGCTTCATTCCAGATCCCTGGTATCAGTTTTCAAACACACATGTAGGCCAGCATCCTCCTAAAGACTCTTCAGCGAGGCAGTAAGTGACTGACTGAGTGACTGTAGAGTGGCAGTGAAAAGGCCACTGGCTAGGAGGGGGGGTTGCAAAGACAAGGACGGGGAGGAGGAGGGGATGCCATGTCACCAGACGGAGGGGATCGGTGACACTGAGCGTGTCACAGGGTGACGGCTGCACTCTGCTAGGACCAGCAGCCCCTCCAGCGCTGTCACAGGAACCAGCCGCTCCAGATACTGACACTAGCAGCCACACTGACAGGCCAAACATGACTCGTCTCCGCTGCCGCCACAGACGAGGCCTGACGGCACACAGAGACAGCACGAGACGGAGGGATTAGAAAGGGGAGGTGGGGGGAGAGCAAATACATACAAACTGAATCTGTGTGTCCTGAAACTGGACCAACAGATCACGCCACTGCCCCCAGGGGGGGGGGGTTGGGGGGTGGGGGGGGGGGGGGGGGGGGATTCGGTGAATAGTCGATCGAACGGCAGACGGAGAAAAGCAGCCAAGCGTGGATCGTAGCTGCTCTCTGAGCTGATCGGTTGAAAATGATGTCAGCCTGCTTGAGGGATCAAGTGATGGCTTCACCGTATTTTTACAGGGAGTATGGAAAGAAAGTGCACAACTTCACTGTTCAATGACTGAAAAGTGACTCAACTTAAAGGGTTTTTTGGGGGGCGTTCTTCCTGAGCCGATGTGAGGTCCCAGGACGGAGGACGTCGTATGTGTACAGATTGTAAAGCCCTCTGAGGCTAATTTGTAATTTGAAAAAAGTGTTTTTTGTGTTTGGCAGAACCACTTTGTTATTCAACTTTTTTGTGTTATATAATTTCCTCTCCTGCTGGAAAAAAAAAGAGAAAAAAAGATGAATCAAGGTGCAGTCAAAAGTATATTTGGATCGTAGACTCCATACCAAGTTACTCTGGAAACACTTAAAGAGCAGCCATGGTGATAGCTGGACAGCTACATGTGAGGAAGAGGGGCCCCTTCTTCTCGTAGCCTTCACTAAGGCATGGGATGTATACTGCTGTACTTTAAAGAGAACCACGGACGTCACACCTGATGTTGCACGGACCACTCAGGTTAGGTTGGGTGAAGTCACACTCTCCCTACTTCTTATGACATCACATCTACGATGACCTCATGAGGTGCTGAGGAGTAGTTAGGGAGGAAGAACATTGTTTAGACTGTTTGGATCCAGCGACAGACACAGCACAGGGGGAGGTGGGGGGAAAGGAAGCATGACAATGATAAGATATAGATGGAAATACGGTGATTTGAGGGGGGGGAGAAAGCATGGAGAGGGGGAGGGGGTAATGCCAAAAGGGGAGAGGGCAGAAAAACAGAAAAAAAAGGAGAGAGAAAGAATATGCAGAGGACTCAGAGAGGGAGAAGGGAGCGCCGCGGCGAGACTGATCGCTGTTGATCTTCACGATAAGCGCTCCCGACAACTTGTGACCAAAGTGGCGCTTCGACACTAATCGGCCGTGAAGGCTGACCTGCAGCGAGGCAGCGAAGTTCAGTTCGCATAGGGCCGGCGCTGCAGCTCAGACGAGATGGAGCCGGACAGGAGACATCCAGGCATCAAAACTCCCTGAGAAATTGCGACATGGCTTCAGTGCACTGTGAGAAGAACATAAGAGGAGGAGGGAAAAAAATAGGAAAGAAAAAAAAAAAAAAAAGCAGGCAGTGATACTCGGTGCTCTTGGCAGTCGAGGCGGACTTATCTGGCTGAAGATGAAAAGAGAAGGACAGAGGCAAAGGAGAGTGGAGTGAGGGAGTCAATGAATGTGCGTAGGGGATGGGGTGGAAAAATATGAGCGGGGGAAGAAAAAAGATCAATTTTATTGACAATTATCTGTGAGCTGGACTGAGCTGAATTGGAGACTAACCTTGAACTGTGTGTGTTCAACCTCTGCAAGACATGAAGGGAGTGTGTGCAAAACGCTACCAACAGGTCTGAATACTCTCATGAGCAAACAGGTCAAAAGGTGTAGAAGAAATGAGAAGTAAGTAAACTGTGCTGCATGCACGCTGCACACCTTCCTGCAGTATTCTACCGGGCCAGCTTTTGTTGAAACGCTCAAACTTTCAAAACGCTAAAATAAGAAATACTTCCTGATACACCTTCCTGAAATAAAAGGAGAGACTATTTTTGCTTCAATGTTTTCCAACGTATCCATCGTCTGACGGCCACATGAGAGCACTCTGTGCCCGACACCGACCCCCCCATATAATAAGGAGATGAGCGCCATAAGAAACTCTGTAAATGGATGGTCGACGGAGACGCCTTCAGAAAAACAACAAACTCAGGAATTAATTCAGCTGTTTGGAGGAATTTCTAACCGTTTTGTCCGAGTGACTGAGCCTGTCTATAGTCGGCTAACGAGGCATCCACCACAAGAACCTCATTCCATACGTTGTGTCGCATGCCGGCCTTTAAATATATACGTATTGCACACTTATTTAAATATTTTTACTTTGGCTCACGCGGGTTGTCCTCTGTTGCCAAGGCGCCGCCGCCGCGACAGTAATGGGGAGGAAACATGAAGCTATATTTTAATAAGTAGGGAACACGCTGTTTATTCAGTCGTTAATGACTACTGTCTCCCACTTAAGGCGCCGCATGCAACAACAACAAAAAGTGTCCATTGTGTAAAAATACATGGGATCTAATCATATCTGGCACCATAAATCATCTGTGGCTGTGTCCCTTTAGGACAATTTACGGCACGTGAAGATGAGCAAGGTGAGCCGTGTTGGGGGATCGCATGTGTGTGTCAATACTGTGTGCGTTTCCAGAGAGGACGGTATAGTTCTGCCTATATTAACCATCTATATATAAGAACGT